>LR812539.1:51442627-51465127 GCA_903798195.1 Danio kyathit
TACAATACAAGGCAAAATAAAGGATAATATTCAGATTACATTTCAGTAGCTTTAGTATAAAATAAGTCTGATATGTCTCAGTGTATTGAGCACGAGACTGCATGAATTAAGGGAAGGGCTGATTTGCTTGTGCTGGGCCATGTGCAAGGCCTTGGGTCTGTCAGCAGGAATCTTCCCAAGGTCCCGGGCTGCACGCCAAGCCTTTTTAGTAAATAATACAATCTATTACTAGATGGATTCAACCAAACTTAAACTTACAAGAAGATAAAAGAGGCTTCGCGTCCGAGTACTTGCTGTTAGCTTAATCTAGAACTGGCGCAGGTTGAGGTGCTGTATATTTAATATTCATAATAAACTTAATAGTCTTTAAGCAATGCATTTCCAAGCTGTATATAGTGTTCACATCTTTGCATGATGGTATTGTACTGTTGTGTAAATGAGCTGTAGGTTGTGAATAGTGTCAGTGCCGTTCCAAACAAGGGGATCAACCGGGCCAGCTGTCTAAGACCAGGAACAGTGAGGTCAGAATAAATCCAATAGCTCTTTATCACTTAAAAAAGCAAACCTGCATTCTTTGGGGTTGTGAGTGAGTGAATGATTCATCATGGTAACATATTGTACAGAAACAAAAATGTAAGAACAAGAACAATGTGATGAGTGTTGGCTTCAATCCATAAACAAAAAGCTATTCTCCTATATTCTCCTAATAATAGTTTTTAAAACAATAATAATCAATACAGGGGAGTCACAGTGGCACAATGGGTAGCACGATCACCTCACAGCAAGAAGGTCGCTGGTTCGAGCCTCAGTTGGGCCAGTTGGCGTTTCTGTGTGGAGTTTGTATGGTCTCCCCATGTTCATGTGGGTTTCCACTGGGTGCTCCGGATTCCCCCACAAGTCTACAGACATGTGGTACAGGTGAATTGGGTAAGCTAAATTGTCTGTAGTGTATGAGTGTAAATGAGAGTGTTTCCCAGTGATGGGTTGCAGCTGGAAGGGCATTGCGTAAAACATATTCTGGATAAGTTGGCGGTTCATTCCACTGCAGCGACCCCAGATTAATAAAGGGACTAAGCTGAAAAGAAAATGAATGAATGAATGATCAATACATTTGACATGCTATGGAAAGTTAGAAAACATTTGAAATCTGCTTGCTATGCTCGCAGTACTGATGTACTTGTTAAAAATGTATTATAGCTCATCTACAAAAAAAAGACAATAAATAATTCATATCAAATCTTGACTTGACTTGAAAAATACTAAAATACAATATTTCTAAAAATGAACTATAACATATTATTAATTATATATAATAAAATTCTAACCAGAGAAGTAAAGATCGCAGACAAACTTTATAGTGGCTTGAGCAATCATAGCCTGAAAGTTTGAAGTAGTTTTTAAGAAGTTTGAAACAGTTGCATTAGATAGATAACTACATATACACTCACCGGCCACTTTTAATAGTATCTCTTTTGCATTCAGAACTGCTTTAATCCTTCAGATTCAATTTGCTCACTGGATATTTTCTGTTTTTCGGACCATTCTCTGTAAACCTTAGAGATAGTTGTGCGTGAAAATCCCAGTAGATTCTGCAAATACTCAGAGCAGCCCGTCTGGCACCAACAACCAAGCCACATTCAAAGTCACCTAAATCACCTTTCTTCCCCATTCTGATGCTCGGTTTGAACTGCAGCAGATCCTCTTGACCATGTCTACATGCCTAAAAACATTAAGTTGCTGCCATGTGATTGGCTGATTAGAAATTTGCGTTAACGAGCAGTTGGACAGGTGTACCTAAAAAAAGTGGCCGGTGAGTGCAAGTTAGCTTATTTTTAGTATGGATTGACATATTTCTTGCTAGTCGTTTGCTAGGGTGTTCTGAGTGGTTGTTAAGGTGTGGTTAGACTGTTGCTAGGGTAAGTGGTTGCTAGGTTGTTGCTAGACGGTTGCTAAGTTGTTCTGAGGGGTTGCTTTGTGGTTACTAAGGTGTTGGTAGATGGTTGCTAGGGTGTTTTGTTTGCTAGGTGGTTGCAAAGGCGTTGATGGGGTGTTATTAGTGGTTGCTAAGGCATTCCTAGGTGGTTGATAGGGTGTTCTAAGTGGCTGCTAAGGTGTTGCTAGACGGTTGCTAGGGTATACTAAGTGGTTGCTAAGGTGTTGCAAGGCGATGCTAGTGTGTTTTCAGTGGTTGCTAGGTGGTTGCTAAAGCATTGCTAGGGTATTCTGAGTGGTTCCTTGGCGGTTGCTAAGGTTTTGTTAGGTGGTTGCTAAGGTGTTACTAGGCAGTTGATAGGGTGTTCTAGGCGATTGCTAGAGTATTCTGAGTGGTTGCTAAGGTGTTGTTAGGCCTTGCTAGGATTAGTATATTGTTAGTATGAACTGGTATGTTGTTAGTATGTCCAAAGTTAACTCAATGAGTTTTTTTACAATGGAAGTCTATGGGACAGTTGCTAGGGTGTCGTAAGTGGTTGCTAGGGTGTGGTTGGTGAGTTGAAAGGTCATCAGGCAGATTGGTAGTCTGTGTTAAATGAGCCCAACTTTAAGTCTTTTTGACAGTCTGGTGCAGAGTTATGAGGTCACAAAGTTTGGTCCAATGTTAAGTCAATGGGACTGTTTTCCACAAAGATTTAGCAACCAGAGTCCGATCTTTTTGGATGTTTCGAGTTAGTTTGGTTTTTGTCATTTGAACGGTTTAAGAGGAGATGCATATACTGTAGAAATTAGTCTCAGAAGAAGGCGGAAGAAGAAGAATAAGTTTGTGTAGTATAACAGTATGTTGGCTTTCTCAAGCCACCATAATTAAACATAAAAACAAACATAATATAAATAAAAATGTTTGCTGTAGCAAGCTAATTTTGAACATTGTGGAAAAATATGAACCATCACCACATTATTACCTATTGCAGACTCCAGAGAACAAACAATTAAAATATGAATGTAATGTTTATAACACCAGTTTTGATTATTGGATAAGAGGTACATTATTGCAAATGTAATATTTCAGTGATGAAGTCAATATGGTAACGTATTGGTAAGTTAGGAGAATATGAATAACAGTCTTGAAACGGTAAACACATCACACACAGCTTAGATACTGTATCTTCAGAGATACCAGAGTTATGCCATTAGTAAACATTAGTTCTCCAGTTTCCATTGTTCACCAGTGGGCAAGTTGTTCATCTAGAGTCCACTCGATAAGGCTGAAAATGACTGTCGATTATAGTCTTTAGATTACTCTAAATATTAGTCTAAATGCAACAAACAAGTAGTGTCTCAAAGGTGTTTAGGAGTCAAAACAAACTCTCCCAAAAGTAAAAGACAGACAGAGAGGTAGACAGACAGTCACAACTACTGAAACAAACTGAAATTTTGTTTGTTTGTTGATCATTTCTGTTCTTTCCAGAGCCTTTAGAGCAGGGCTTAATTTGTGCCAGAACAAGCCGGATCCGGAACCTCTGAAATCTGGTCCGTCACCTCATTTTACCGATCCCCCTTCTCACATGCACGGCCCCGCTCTTCACTTCCTTCCGTGACTTCCCAACCCTTTTCACTTTCATCCGCGACACCTCTCCCTCTTCTGGTAACATGCCGGATCCGTTACCCCGATCGTCCGGGACCTCACGATTCACAAATTAAGCACTGCTTTAGAGATACCATTTTTAGTTCCCCAAAGAACATTTTGGTGAATCGTTGTTAAGAGAACTATTTTTCTTGTATGAAGAACAATCTAAGAATCTTTTCCACTGTAGAGGACATTTAGTGTAATGTAAAGTTTCTTTGGATGTTGCTAGGTCAATCCCAATAAGGACCTCAAGTTTTGCCTGTTAGTGTTCCAGGTTACTGCCCATGCTACACTGAGTGCTTAGTTCCAGGATTCCATGAATACTTAGGGGTTAAGAGTGTAATTCCATGTTGATAAAGCCAGAAGCTCTCCATTTCTTGATTTCATAATTCTTTCCTGCTGAAACAAGTTTCTCAGATAATAAGATTTTTGGATGACGATTTGGTTGTGTCCATTGCTTGTGAGAAAGCACATCTCCAACTAGTGGAGTTTCAGAACTTTGGTGAGTGGAGAGGTCATATCACCAATGTTGCTGATCAGGGGTCACCAACCCTGTTCCTGGAAAACTACCTTCCTGCAGAATTCAGCTCCAACCCTGATCAAACACACCTCAACCAATTAATTAGGACCTGAAGCAGCACTCGATAATTGCAGATCAGGTGTGTTTGGTCAGGGTTGCAACTGCAATCTGCAGGAAGGTAGCTCTCCAGAAACAGGATTGGTGACCCCTGTTGTAGACGAAACAAAAATAGATGTAGGAAAATGTGTGGAAGCACTGAAATTCTTTCAAAGTTGAAGGAGTCAGTTTCGCATTACAGACACCTTCTCTTTGTCCATCTGGATACCATCTTTATGTATCGTAGGAAGTTTGATGGAAGAGGCATTTCTCAGCTTTGAGAAACAGATGGCACTCTTTTAGGCACTGGAGACTTGCTGGCAAATTGTGGCAATGTTTGGCCAAAGCTCCGGGAGTGCATCGATGAAGAACTCTCAGAGCACCTCATGCATGAAATAGGAAGGTATTCATCATTTTCATTAAGAGTCAAGTAAGCAGTCCACCTGTCTACCTCACAGGTTGAGGTTGTATGTACTCCGGTGATCCAACTGAGTGGATAGTGGAACTTCACAATGATCTTGCTCATCACCAGGTAATCTATTCAAGGTTTCTGCCCACTGTCTTTCTTTCCCACAAAGAAGAAACCTAAAACAGCAGGGGATGTGTAGGGGCAGAATTAGCCCTACTGGAGAGCTTAATCCTTCAAGGTCTTCAGGGATGGATAGTGGGTATACTTTGTGGCAGAGTCCTATAGTCAATCTAGGGGTAATAGGGAGGCTATTCTAGGACAAGGTACATGGCTGAATGAGGTGGAACAGGCAGTAATGTCAACCGGAAAACAATCAACACAGGCTAATTGGAGATACGTTCCCAAGCCTACATATTCGAGAACTGCAATGTTTGTGCTCTGGGCTACATATTTTTGAAAATATCAAATACGCTACTGGAGCACATTTTCCATTTCTCGTAAAATCCACCAGATTGCATACATTTCTGCCAATCTCAACATCTTTCCTGAGTGCATCCATAAGCTTGTTGAGCAAGTATCAACTTGCTATCGACTGACCTACCAGACTCCCTTCCCTTAAGGCAATTGATAGTGTTTTCAAAAGCTAACTAGAACAGAAAACATGCTTTGACCTTGATTTTATACTGCCTTTTTTGTTTTGTTTTACCTTATTTTTGGAACCATCCTTTGCTAGACTCGAACCCTGGTCCAGTCCAGTCCGCTCCACTACAGAGCAAACTGGTCATACCAGAAAAGCTGTCCATATAGAAGTAAGCGATCAACAGTATAGCTCAATAAAGAACAGAAGTTGTCAGTGGCTTCATACAGTCCTGTAACGTTCGTTTTACACACAAAATGCAGCCATACATTGCGCTAGCCCTGGGCACATATACCCAATGAGCCTGGGTTGAAAACAATGGTCGCCCCACTTCTCCAAAACTAAGAAACTTTCAGCTGACCCAGAGTAATGGGGACAGACTGAAAAAGAAACATTGAATGCATTAAGATTCACAACAAAGATGAGTGAATATGAATGATTATTCAGAGTGTAGATGAAACTCACCATAGGAGGAGGATGACAGATTGGCCCATACCTTATTACATGTCTCTTAGCACAAGACAGACAGATACCCTGGGATAGTTTTGTTGTTTCTCATCCAAGGAAAGATGTGTGGAGACTGCAGCCATGGCCTCCAGTCCTAGCTTGGAGAGCTAAAATATTCTGACATTAGCCTTGTGGGCAGTGCGCCGACATGTAGCACAACTATGCTTCAGGCATCCATAGTTTAGAGATCATGTGATAACCAAAAATAGGCACTATGGGATGGCATTAATATACAAACCAGTGAACTGACCATGATTTCACACTGCTTTTTTCCTTTTTCCGGTTCGGTTTCATTTCGTTTTTAGTTTCTGGAACCAAACTGTCCTTCGCCAGACTCGATCCCTGGTCCAGTCCAGTCTGATCTGCTCTCCTACAGAGCTAACTAGTCATGACCAAACTAAACTGGTAATCCCAGAAAAGTTGTCCATATGGAGGTAAGCGATCAACAGTATAGTGTGAAAAGCAACAGAAGTTGTTGGGGCTTCATACCGTCCCATAGCATTTGTTTTGCACACAAAATGCAGCCATACATAGCCTAGGGCAGGGGTGCTCAAACTCGATCCTGGAGGGTCAATGTCCTGCATATTTTAGTTTAAACCCCAATTAGACACACCGGAACCAGCTAATCAAGCTCTTTCTAGGGCTGTTTCTCAATTCCAAGAACGCAGAGAACGGACTTGTGTTCTTGTGGAGACCAGTCTTGCCAGGTGTCCTCGGAAGAACGAACTCGGGAGACCACGAGAACAGAGAACGTGTCCTGTGAGAAATGAGATGCTGCGTTCTTCCTGATGGTCACATGACCTTCACGTGTTTTAAATGGAAAATTATTTAAACATAACAGCATTTATACAGTGATTTATTGTTTTTCTACTTTTCAAAATATATACTATGCATAAAACATTATAAATTTACACTGCACAATATAAATAAAACAGATTTTAATACGAATTTCAGCAAACAAACACCCTTAATGGGTTTATTCCTTTATTAAGATTTTCATGGTGATGTTTATATTCACCGTTTCATTTAGGGAAACTCCTGAGGTAAATAAGTTATATCTCTGAAGTTTAATATTAAATCTAAATAAAATGCTGCACTTCCCACCTCCGGTCACAATGACTTCTGGGACTTCCAGAGCAAGATCGGCGCTCAAGTCTGCATCGGTGCGTCCTCGATATCAAGAACACATCCGGGAAGTTTCACGCGTCCTCTGTTCTTGCGGTCTTGAGTATTGGAACTGAACTTTGCCAGCTGATGATGACGACACACGAGAACATGAGGACGCAAGACCGCTGAAGAACGCATACTGAGAAACAGCCTAGGTATACTAGAAACTTCCATGAAAGAGGAAATTGGAGCTAAACTATGTTGGACACCAGCCCTCAGGGCTGAGTTTAGGCACCCCTGGCCTAGAGCTATGTAAAACCAGTGAGCTGATTATATTGTAAATATCTGAAATGTTGCCTCAGCCAAAGTCCATTATCAAGTAGTTCAATACGTTTACCTCCCAGAACTGTCTTGAGCGTCTGTGGTCCCAAAGAGTGACTCGTGCCTCCAAAAGCCATTGTGCATTCATTGTGTTTCGGTTTCATTTTCTGAGTAATTCATTATATTAAAAAAAAGGCCCACATTGGCTTCTACAGCAGCAAATTCCATTTTTCTTTTTTTTTTTTTTGGCACCAGTTTATCAGAAGTGACCATTTTGTCCTCTTTGACGCATTAGATGTAAACACTACTTTATTCACACGTTTTATGTGATATTCTAGTTTTGCTCATCAATCTAATTCACATCTCTTTTGATTGAAACATAGCTACTGTTGGAGTTCCAAACACTTTTGCACATAATAGGTGGTTATTATGGATAATTGGATACATCTTTCTAGACCACAGGTGTCAAATCCAGTTCCTGGAAGGCCGCAGCTCTGCACAGTTTAGTTTCAACCCTGCTTCAACATACTGAAGCTTTGGTCACTCTAAAGTTTGAGCTAGCGAAATTCTGTAGTACGGCGCTCTGAAATGGGGCGGGATCAAACAAGATTAGACATTTAAAAGAGCGAGCGATTGGTCCATGTTTTAAATTTCTGTCCAGAGAGGTTATGTTATGATCCGTGATTGGTCTCACGTAGTCAAGTGATGCGATTTCGCAGGTCGGAGTTCACCAAGCTTGAACTTTGCAATGCAGCAAAACTTGCCGCACGACCTTGCGTTTCTGGTCTGACGCATTCGCGTGCGTATGAATGGTCGTCTATGGGGAGAAAAGACCAGTGTGACCGCAGGTTTACCTGTAGGTTTCAAACAAGCCTAAAATACTCAATTAGATTGATCAGCTGTGTTGAATTAGGGTTAAAGCTAAATTGTGCAGAGATGCAGCCCTCCAGGAACTGGATTTGACACCTGTGTTCTAGACTGTGGTGTCATCATTTTCAATGAAACCAATGCAACAGCCCAGCATTGTTCCAGACAATACGTGGTAAATGGGAAGCACTCATTCCATTCACTGGCCGAAGCTAAAGTTCTGAAACTAATGGCATAATCACTTATTGTTCCAAGTGATACAATTGTTAACCGAAACTGGTACCTCCTACAGTGGTTCTCTTCCACAAGAATCAACAAAAGCATCAAGCGATTGAATGATTGGTCCATTCTAATGCCAAATCTTTTTGCACATTGAACCACCGATCCTGAAAGCTGAGATGGGAAGATTGCAGTTTCATCTTGTTTGGTGCTGATATAGAGAGAAAGTATTTACTTTTCAATTTATTTTCCTTTTACACCTGTGTGATACGTGCTACTGGTCAAACATTGAGTGGACTTATTATTTGGAGAGCCCATTAAAGCCGTGTGTATTTATAGAACGCAACCAAACTGGTTTCTGAAAGCATAACCATAATTGTTCTGTCTTGTATCGCCTCAGTCCACTGAAGACCTGAAACTACTCTGCTTTCAGACAGTGTGGCTCGCAGCTATTCTCAAGTGGCCCGTTGACACAATAGCACTGTGACAAGCAGATATGCTTCTAAAATGGGCTCAATATTTATGAGCGGGTTACGATGTAAATAGATTCAGCAAACAATTGAAGAGGAATAAGGGTTTTCTGTTTGCCGTTTCCTGAACCTGCGTGAAATGGATTGGTCTCTAGTAAGTTCAGCTGTCTGAATTGGCAATATTTCTGGATGAACTATAAGTGTGGTGCTTGGCCATCTGCATCAGTGCAATGTGAATAACAGGACAGGACAGAGCAATCCAGAACTGAATACAACAGAGTAACATCAAATGATGGTCCCACTTTATTTTAAGTGGCCTTAACTATTATGTACTTACACTGAAATCAATAATTAGTTACAATGTACTTCATGTGTGAATACATGCTTTAAATTGTATTTATGATTGATTAAATACCTGCATGTAATACCATTAACTAATTTCTGTAAATTACATTTATAATTACATTGTTGACCATCCCTTACACATTAACCTACCCATAAACCCCAAGAGCGTAGCGGACATTTTAAAAGTGGGGGGACAGCTGTATAAGATCCAAAAGTTTACATTCATATAATTATTATTTACCTGTTTCTAAATGGTCTGTCTCTAAAAGTGAGGGGGACGTACCAACACCCCCCCCCCCCCCCCCCCCATTGCTACTCCCCTTCTAAAACCTACCTATACCACCAAACCTGTCTCTAACCCTACCCGTAACTCACCTCAAGAGCACTAGAAGTGTTCTGCAATACATTATGATTACAGTAAGTACGTTGTATTTGTATTCTGATGCAAGTACATAGTAGTTAAGGCCACTTAATATAAAGTGGCACCCAGATTATTAACATATTGCATATTTTCCAATTCAAAAAGCAAAAACAAATAGTGTACACCGGGTTGTTACCAAAGGGAGGTTGTAATGTTGCTATACAATTGGTATACAATACAATCCCCGCTCTCACCAATAGAGGGCTCCCTTGCCTATCATTATTGTGACTACAAACTAACCAATAAGTGCTAAGTATGAAGTCAGCATTTGAGGAATGGCAGCACTGGTTAGAGTTTGTAGTTCCTACAGATCATTACTACCTAGGGTTACAGACATGAACTCCACCAATAATTTAAACCACGGGTGTTCAAACTCAGTCCTGGAGGGCCGGTGTCCTGCTGAGCTTAGCTCCAATTTGCTTCAACACACCTGCCGTGAAGTTTCTAGTATATCTAGTAAGAGCTTGATTAGCTGGTTCAGGCGTGTTTGATTAGGGTTGGAGCTAAACTCTCCAGGATACCGGCCCTTCAGAACTGAGTTTGGGAACCCTGAATTGAACAATCAAAAACTTAATTTAATGTAGTGAAGTCACCATTATTTCTATAGCACTTAATACAAATTAAATTGTCAAAGCCACTTTAAAAGGATGAACTGTTACTAACTATGTTAAAGAGGATGACCTGTAAAGACGACATGATTCCAGACCTCTGAATTAGACAACTAAACTCATCATTCCCGCTCTTATTCTATCCCATTTCATAGAATATCCTCACCGAGGATAAATAACCTCTTCCAGACTGTCACCAGATAAGATATTTGTCCCACAGAATTATTGAAATGTTTTAAAACAATGTTCCTCAGAGAAAGATAGGAAGAGATCTGGACATTTCACCTTCAACTGTGCACAACACAATAAAAAGATTCAAGGAATCTGGAGGAATTTCAGTGTTTTCAGGTTTGCGGCTGGAGGGGCATCCGCTGTGTAGAAAAGATGCTAGAGTAGTTGGCGGTTCATTCCGCTGTGGCGACCCCTGCTAAATCAAGGACTAAGTCAAAGGAAAATCAAAATTTGTAAGTTCCAACCCTGTATAAAAGGTAGTGATCCTCACTCATGTATTTACTCATTTTGTAGTTGTTTTTTTATTCTACATTCATCGGGAGACTAAAGCCAGCTCAATGCCTTCCTCAGTGTGTAAGCTCCAACCCTAAAACGAAATATTAGGAGTACTGTGTGGTGTCTGAGCCTAATGGGTATTACTCAATATCTCGATCTATCTGCAGACAAGGCTTAATTGTCAATGTTGCTGAGAAATACTGTATTTTCTCACAGCATTTGAACACAAGGCCTTTTTTGTTTTCCATAAACTGACAGCAGAAAAAATCAGCAGGGCAAAATTGTGCTTTGTTGAAATGGCGCCCTCTTCTGTTTTTTTATTTTTACAATGATGTTTTTCTTGATTTATTAATATTAAAGTATTACATTTTACTTAAGATTTGAGACTCCCAAAAAGCAAAAGAATAAATCTGCAAGCTGCAATCAATGGGCACTAACCTCCCAGTAGCCTTGGATTAATATTGATGTGTCCACGGGGTAATAAAAAGTATTAACTTTATTATATAGTATTATGTAAGAGAAAATTAAGGCCCTTAAAAAGTTTTAAATTATATTTTAAAATATATTCAAATATAATAAAATATTTTTTATAAAATTGTATATAATTATGCTAGTTTATCTGAATTTAATCTTTGACTATTGAGATGCTGTGTAGTTTATTAAAAATTTTAATTAAATATCGCTAAAATCCTGCTAGATTAGACATTAGGCTGCTTTGTTTACTGCAGTAATCAAGGCAACATCATTATTTCTGCTGTTATAGGTGCCACCTGCTGGAGTAGCATTTTTAACACCAATTTTGACAATTATAAATATAATATTTAGGGATGTCCCGATACAACATTTTAACTTCCGATACGATACCGATATTGCAGCTTTCAGTACTAACCGATACCGATACAAATTCGATATAATAATCAGCACAAATCATGAATACTTTACTTTTACCAATTTCGTTGAGAGTAATGTATGAACGGCTAGATCATACATTAGATTTTTTTTTAAGAAGATAAGCATTTCTAAGGCTTGACGCTAACTTTTTTGAGGAGGAGGACATGCGCTCCTAAGTGGAAAAATTTAGGAGCACGTTAAAGAATTTTAGGAGCACAGTGAAAATGTATAAAATAAATAGTGTTTTTGCCTAATAAATGTTCACGAGGAGATCTGTAAACAAAGCAGTGTCATTCATTTGAATACAATAAGTACACTAGGTTTTATTTTACTGCAACAACAGCTTAAATAGTGTTTAATAATTATAATTTAAGCTGTATGGAGTTTAGCTAGCGGTCCACAGCAGGTCTGGGATTATATTGCTCTAAGGCCTCTCTAAACTGATCTGAATCAAGTCTGCAAGTTGTGGACGTGCCTAGGCAGCTTTGTGATCACATGGGCTTTGCACGCTGGCTCTGGGCGCTGCTGGATAAAATAGCTGTAACGGAGTTTAGAGCGGAGTAGACTGCTTATATCGGAGATTTTTAACGCAGTCCGATAAAGTTTGTTTGGACTGATATCGGACCGATTTCCGATATCAATATCGGATCGGGACATCCCTAATAATATTGTCAAAATTGGCATTAAAAATGCTACTCCAGCAGGTGGATATTTATATATATAGTTTAAAAAACCCTTTTGTATTAGGAACTACTTTCTTTCTCCACTCATTTACATCTGCAGCTGACGTCAGAACAGCAGAAACCGTTGCTCATTTCACCAACGTCACTTAAGAGCTAGTATATGAATGATTCTCTAGCGTAATGTCTAAAGTGATGACAAAACAGGTGATTTTGCTCACATTTTAAAATTATAAGGCTGAACGGCAAGAAATGCCATCAGCCTACAGACATTTCCCAGTATTTCTCTGTTGCAATCGAGATATCACAATAATTAACGCAGAAAAAGCCAAAGCAAAGCAAAGCAAACACTACCAGATTACTGTGATATAAATACAGCACAGCAACATACAAAAGAGCGACTTAGAATGTCACTTACCTGTTTAATAATGATTTGATCAGCTGTGGTTAAAATTACAAATGTAGTTTGAGTTTTTCCTCCTCTAAGGACTTATTATGTGGTCTCTGTCGCTATCTTGTGGCAGAGCGTCAACCGTCTTTGCTTTGCTCAGTATGACAGGCTGATGGATGTCAACACGCTGAATCTCTGAAATGATATTTAAAATAGGCACTATCCTTATAAATGAACTGCATAGTTGCAATCTAAACAACTACATTCTCACCTAAAAAAAAGCCTCAAAAGTACATTGTTGACCAACAGCTGCAATATTGGTCAAACTGTAGTGAGTTTATTGATCTGCTCTCACTCAAGTGGGCAGAGTAAAACAGAAGGGTGAAGAGGCAGTACGAGTGCTGTTATTGCAGAATATCGCACAGCTATCAGCCAATCAGATTCGAGAACCAGACAGAACTGGTGTGTGTATATAAATAAATAAATGTATATATAAATGCAAATTAAATAGTCATTTAATAAGTCATCAAATGAATAAACATGTCTGACAAAGTTTTTTGGCATATAAACTACCATCGACAGGCATTTTTAGGTGGATTGTAGTTTGAAAAAACGCACACTTACGCATCTGTGTGTTGTCTTGATGCTTGATACCCATTTTCCCCTTTGACTGACCTATGACTAATTATACACCACATCACATCCTTATTCAGCAAAATCAGATGAAAGAAAGCTACTGAGAACACCATACGCCATTATTTATTGAACTGACAAACTCAAGCTGCCATAATAAATAGTTTTAATAATAGATCATTTCCTGCCAAAACATTTCCTAGCCTAGTGATGATTACACATACATAGCATGTACAACTTAAGACTTCTTCAGCATACATAAAAAAACAATGAAATGCAAGGCTAACGTTCAGCTCTCTCATACGTGTTGACTTTATCACAGTTGAAAGATAAACATGAGCTCACAGAGATGTTGGTTGGTCGGTTGGTCAGTAATGGAGAACACATCCCACGCATTACCGCTGTCTGATTAAGATCAAGCGTTTAGCCTGAGACCACACTGCTGTTCACATTCACCAAACATCTGGCAGACTCTTTAGCGACCTGAAAACTAAAACAGAAGCAGTGTTGTGTGGAAATGGGAACTACTTTTGGCTTGGTCCAAACTTTAATATCAGTGTGACCATATGTGGCATATTTTATGGGATACCGCATGGTCAGGAGTTCTAAGAGCCCAAAAACACTCCAGATTTTGTCAGTGCCACTTAGAAATAAAGTCACTGGGGCGGTACCTTTTTGTTCCTAACAGGTCCTTACAGGTATATATTAATACCTAAAAAGCACAAATGTGTTCCTCATAGTACAATAAAGGTACATAAGTGAACCTTAAAGGGACAAAAGTGTAAACTAAAGATACTAATGTCCACCTGTACGGTACAAAAGTGCAGCTTTTGATAGAAACACGTCAGTGACAGATTTTGTACCTTTATTTCTGAGTGTGTAGCCAAGTGGTTCAGTGTGTCAACAGATGGCAATAGGGTGCTCACGGTGACCTGAGTTCAAGTCCTGGCTCGAGGTCCTTTGCTGATCCTTGCCCTCTCTGCTCAATGCTTTCCTGTCTGCAATCTCCACTGTCCTAATAAAGGTGAAAAGACCCTAATAAAGTCGAGGTTTGGCTGTTTGCAATGCGCAGACTGATCATTGTATGACATACGTAATAGGTGTAGAGATCAAACAGCGACTACACTAATACTAAAAAATGCTCTCGTGCTATTTTGAAGTCATACTGCTATCGATCTGCATATATACACATGTATTCTCTGTAGATCCCACCTTTACATGCATCACGATTGGTCGATTGTGTACAATGCTTGCACATTATTGGTCAAACTGGCATCAGCAGGTAATAAATCCTGGCCATGACACGTGGCAAGTATGGTCACTTAATATATTATAATTCCACTTATTATTGACCTCTTTTGAATATAGGCTCATTTTATAACTACCCTAGAGTTAAACAGTTGAGTTTCACTATTTTTGAATCCACTTTTAGCTTAGCTTAGCTTAGCATAGATCATTGAATCGGATTAGACCATTAGCATCTCGCTCAAAATTTTCAAAAAAGTGTTTAGATAATTTTTATTATTTAAAGCTTGACTCTTCTGTAGTTACATCGTGTACCAAGTTTCTAATTCCTACACTGATGTGTCTAGGAACTATACTCTCATTCCGCCGTAATAATCAAGGAACTTTGCTGCTGTACCATGGCTGCTGTAGGGACAATATTACACAGTGCTTTAAAATAATCCCTAGCACCAAACCCTACACTTGCACCACTAGTTAGAATCTGAGTAATATCATTGTGCCTGTTGCAGGCATGGTACGTCAGTAAAGCTCCTTTATTATTACGTCAAAATGAGAGTTTAGCTTCTAGCCATATCGGCCTAGAAAAGAGCAAATTTCGGATTTCCTTTCAGTCATAGTACACAATGTAACTACAGAAGAGTCAAACTTTAAATAAGAAAATGCATCAAAACTCAAAAATTTGAGCATGATGCTAATGGTCTAATCTAATTCAATTTTCTATGCTAAGCTAAGCTAAATGTGCTCCCGCCAGACTCAAAACTTAGCTGAATGGATTCAAAAACTCAACTCTAGGAGAGTTGTAAAATAAGGCCATATTCCATAAAAATGACTTTGAATGCCAAATTGGATGCGTCACAATTCCGTCTTGACTTTGTGCATGAGATCCTTCTGGTCAATCATCTCCGACTGTCTGTTCCAGCGGTGGTAGGCCAACAGTGCAATATTTTTGGCTGCCACTGAGCTCATCTCCATGGCACTCCCTGCCCACTCGATACCATTAAGGAAGTACATGTTTTCATGTAGCACAACTGGTGGCAACCCTTGAGTGCTGCCGTAATGAGGGTAGGCCAACCAATCGGTAACCTGCACCGAGTAGTAGGACTTAAAAAGGGTCTTCAGCTCACTCTTCTCCAGAGGTTTTGGAGAGAACACCTTGTAAACTCCCGCCTCCTGAGGCTGCTTTCGGCGGAAACCGGAGGTTATGTTGACGGGACAGACGCTGGCAGCGCTGTTGAAGAAAAGCTCAGCGGTGTCTGTTGTGAGAATGCTTGAAAATGGGAAGAGCTTAGGATCTGGGAAGCCAAAGTAGGTGCAATTTAGGTAGCCATGGATGATCGAGGCCACCGTTTGGTGGTAGGAGCCCACCATTTCTGGAATTTGAGGCTCAAAGCCCTGGAATGAGATGCCAGAGTTGACGTTTTGTTGGAGAGGCGTCGCTATTACTACAATATCGTATAGCTCGGATGTCTGTTCGCTTTGAGAGCTGTAGGTGAGCTCATACTGGTGGTCTTCTCCTGAAATAAACAAAATTAAAATTAATAACCATATAAATGTGAAGCAAATTATTGTATTATTTATTATGTATTAATGCATTTAATCTATTATCTTGTTCAAATATGCATTATAGGCGTATAGTGGGGCAAAAAAGAATTTAATCAGACACCAATTGTGCAAGTATTCCCCACTAAAAATAAACTAATGTAAATATTAGTCAGCTTGCTTTTTGAGCATTGTCGAGAGAGTTCTTACATCCCCATCATTCACACCAATGATTGGTGTTCACACGCTCAACAGAAAGGCCTGTGATTGGCTCTACAGTAAAACCATCTGTGCTGTTCACTGATGAGTGACGCGGACAGTGAATAATGCGCTGTAACAGTCTTTATGTGCATAATAAAGCGCTCATTGCGCAGCTATAGTGCATATGAGAAAAATTACGTCAGTGTGTAATAACCGGTGATGATCTATTAATGAACCAACACCGAATTGTCCACTTCTGCATCATTTAACATATACTGCAAAATAAAAATACTTCGTCATAGTAATCTTGATACATGAAATATTCCAGGCCTATCAAAAACCTTCAAATCTTCTTGATGGTTACTCTACATTCATTCCTTCCTCTTCATCTCATAAAAGATTGTCAAAACCATGTGAAGAGCAAAGAGAGGATATTTCCAAGAAGCGGTCTTTTATATTTTAAACTAGATTCTCAGAAGATCTGTCCTGGACTCTCTTCTTTATCAGTGACCCATAAGCAGCAGACACCACTGGGACACCGTGACATTCTGCCGCTACTATCAATAGGACAGAAGATGTGTTAGATACTGCTTTCAGTCAGAAATGCAGGCTGCTCACGAAAAGTACAGCCATTTAAAGCCTGTGGTAATAAACAGGCCTAGAAGAACATCATCATCATCATTTAGTGAAGTCACTGGCTGTTCCAACACAGAATTTTCATTTTCATTCATTTTCCATCGGCTTAGTCTTTATTTCAGAGGTCGCCACAGAGGAATGAATCACCAACTATTTCTGCATATGTTTTACGCGGATGCCCTTCTAGCTGCAACCCAGTATTGGGAAACACCCATACACACACTAAGAACAATTTAGCTTATTCAATTCACCTATAGAGCACGTCTTTGGACTGTGGGGGAAATCGAAGCACCCGGAGAAAACCCACGCGAACACGGGGAGAACATGCAAACTCCACACAGAAATACTAACTAGCGCAGCCGGGACTCGAACCAGTGACCATCTTGCTGTAAGGCGACAGTACTAACCACTGAGCCACCGTGCTGTCCTTTCTCATTTTTGTTTTTTAATTTATTTTTGAATTGATGGCTACCATCAATACCTGTTGATCGGAGAGTAACAGATGTAACTGGACTCTGGATGAGATTAGCTTTGGCCAGTTTAAGCAGTCCTGAGCACACCAGCTTGTTTCCTCCTTCCACGGCCCAGAGATTGGCCTGAGCACCAGCCAGAGACACAGCACCTGTCCCAGACAAACACAGCACTCAGAACAGATGAATAGGAAGAGAACTAACATGACTTTTTTTTAACATGGCATTAGTATTCTCAGGATTCCCACGCTTTCACAAACAGGAAATTCATGCAAGGACTTTAAGGAATTTTTAAAGCACCATTAATTTTAAAATCAAGCACCCTTTGGCCGGTTACCACTGAGTGGTGTCCATTTCCACTACCAAAAAGCGAATCATACCGTATCATTTTTTGGGTACCCAAAGGGTTTACAGAGATACATCACTCGCTCATGCACAAGCCAGGAGAATGAAAAAAATTAAGCGCCATTTTTAAATACACAGCCGAGACATTATACCGTAATAATATATACATACACAAATCATTCATAGCGCTTCACTTTTTCCACATTTTTTTTATGTTACAGCCTTATTCCAAAATGGATTAAATTCATTTATTTCCTCAAAATTCTACACACAACACCCCATAATGACAATGTGAAACAAGAGTTTTTAAAATAGTTGCAAATTGATTAAAAATAAAAAACCTAAATTGACCTCAGGTACATTCTGTTTCCACTGATCATTCTTGAGATGTTTCAGCAGCTTAATTGGAGTTCACCTGTGGTAAATTCAGTTGATTGGACATGATTTGAAAAGGCATACACCTGTCTATAAAAGGTCCCAGGGTTGACAGTGCATGTCAAAGCACAAACCAAGCATGAAGACAAAGGAATTGTCTGTAGACCTCCGAGACAGGATTGTCTCGAGGCACAAGGCTGGGGAAGGTTCCAATGAGCCCAGTGGCCTCCATCATCCATAAGTGGAAGATGTTTGGAACCACCAGGACTCTTCCTAGAGCTGGCCGGCCATCTAAGCTGAGTGATCGGAGGAGAAGGGCCTTAGTCAGGGAGGTGATCAATAACCTGATGGTCACTCTGTCTGAGCTCCAGCGTTCTTCTGTGGAGAGAGGAGAACCTTACAGAAGGACAACCATCTGTGCAGCAATCCACCAATCAGGCCTGTATGGTACAGTGGCCAGACGGAAGCCACTCCCCACCTGGAATTTGCCAAAAGTCATCTGAAGGACTCTCAGACCATAAGAGACTAAATTTTCTGGTCTGATGAGACTAAAATTGAACTCTTAGGAGTGAATGCCAGGCGTTACGTTTGGAGAAAACCAGGCACCGCTCATCACCAGGCTAATACCATCCCTACAGTGAAGCATGGTGGTGGCAGCTTCATGCTGTGGGGATGTTTTTCATAGATAGAGGGAAAGATGAATGCAGCAATGTACAGAGACATCCTGAATGAAAACCTGCTTCAGTCTGCTCTTGACCTCAGAATGGGGGGACGGTTCATCTTCCAGCAGGACAATGACTCAAAGCACACCACCAAAATATCAATGGAGTGGCTTCACAACAACTCCGTGAATGTCCTTGAGTGGCCCAGCCAGAGCCCAGACCTAAATCCTAGAAGAAGAGCAGAATCTGCCGTGTCTCCTGTTGTTGTTTACAAGGCCATCTAAAAGCATGAGTGGTTTCACTTTCTCTAGAGAGCTCACGTCTATATTTGAAATAACAAACTTCTTGAGCTGATGATAAGTGTGCGCAGGATCGGAAAAAAACTGTGACTTTTTGTGTTGGATTCTGCAAAAAAAAAAAAAAACTGAAAAAACTAGGGGGTCTGATAAGTATTTATGAATATAAAGCATTTGTTTAGTAAGAAGTGCTTTCTCATACAATATGTCAACTTCAAGCGAGAATGACGTCGACTGCAACTTTCTATCGAACACCATGCCCACCAAAAGGATACCATTGCTACCATTTGGCAGTGGAGACAAATACCTGATAAAGGTGACCCGTACTGAAGCTGTATAGAAGTGTCCTGAAAAATATCTAGTCAAATATTATGTACTGTCATCACGGCAAAGATAAAATAAATCAGTTATTAGAGATGAGTTATTAAAACTACCATATTTAAAAATGTTGAAAAAAATCTTCTCTTCGTTAAACAGAAATAGGGGGCTAATTATTCTGACTTCAATATATTATACATCTCAACACCTATAAAGAGAGTGTTATGCATACCAACAAATGCAGGGATGCTGATGTTCTGGCCGTAGTTGACCCTCATGATGGGGGCAATGACTTCATCAATGAACCTCTGGGAGACGCCCAATTCGAGCAGAGACTCGGAAAGAGAGCGGCGGGTCATGTTGATGAATCCCGAACCGCCCAGAGAGTGCAGCAACTCCTCCACTGAACTGAAGGCATAGCCGTGAGCCTGGTATTTATAGATTCTGAAACCAAAAATGAGTCAGCAAAAAGGAGGATGAGGAGGATGGCAAGACATTTTATTGAACAAACGAACATCAAACACAAAACAGCTTTTGTTGTTCCCTGCAAAATAATAGCGAGAGGTGCACAGAATAGCACACAGAATGAAATTTTATTAAATTTTTGCAATTTTATAGTCAGGGGCAGCATGGTGCCTTAGTGGTTAGGACTGTCGCCTCACAGCAAGAAAGTCGCTGGTTCGAGTTCCGGCTGGGTCATTTCTGTGTGGAGTTCGCATGTTCTTCCTGTGTTGGCGTGGGTTTCCTCCAGGTGCTCCGGTTTCCCCCACAGTCCAAAGACATGCGGTACAGGTGAATTTAATACCCTAAATTGGAATGTTGCTGTTATTATTATGTAATATGTTCTTGCTGGCGGCATGGTGGCTCAGTGGTTAGCACTGTTGCTTCACAGCAAGAAGGTCGCTGGTTCGAGCCCCGGCTGGGCCAGTTGGTGTTTCTGTGTGGAGTTTGCATGTTCTCCCCCTGTTGGCGTGGGTTTCCTCCGGGTGCTCTGGTTACCCCCACAGTCCAAAGACATGTGGTATAGGTGAACTGGATAAAGTAAATGGACCATAGTGTATGAATGTGTGTGTGAATGAGTGTGTATGGGTGTTTCCCAGTACTGGGTTGTGGCTGGAAGGGTGATTGAATGGGTTTTGGCCAGATTGGGCAATACATGAACAAAGGAAAACTAAGACCGGTTTAAAAAAAGATTTAAGACATACAACACAATATTTCAGTAAAGGCCTAAAATTTGATTTTGGGATTTAAAACATTTTAAGACTTTTTAAGACGCTGCAAAAACCCTATTTGGGAACCAGAGCAAAGACGTTATGTGCACCCCCGTTACTATATTAAAACCAGGGGCGTAGCAACCCGGGGACGGGGGGGATATGTCCCCCTCCCTTTTAGAGACAGACCATTTAGAAACAGGTGATTAGCACAGGGTATATGCAGGAATCCTAAAGATAATTTCAATACCTTTCTAAGACTTTTTAAAGACCTTCTCTGAATATTTTAAGACCTCGTCGCCACTTCAAGTTCTTATCAGCATCAAACCTTTACCTTAATAAACAGTTGCTAATAAACAGTTGAAGTTAAATAAATCAGTGGAGCACAACTATGCAACAGAACTCAGATAAGCTCAGAAGAAACAAGCGCTTAAATAAGGTCTGTGGCTAACACAAACTCAAGATACTTTCACGTTTTATTCTACGACATAAAACACAACAGTTACATCACACTCTTGATTTTTTTAATCGGTTTCGCTTCTTTAAAAAGACGGTTGCTATCAAGTTGCTAAACGGGACTACAGGCGGTGTCGGAGACATTATACGTCATAGAGCTGAACTGGCCTGGAACCCAGCTCGCTTGCGTTGGGCATTTGGATCTGTCTGTTATTTAAGTATGTTCATGAGTAGTTTTTTATAGTTTGTAGTATTTTTCTAATTGGGAATTCATATTGTGTGTAGATAATGCCTTCACTTGTAAAGACTGTCAAGACAGATTAATTTGTTGATCATTTATTTTAATTAAACAATATTATAGGAATACTGCTTACCAGTGCAACCTGTCTCTTTCCTGCTGTCATTAATGCAAACGTGTGAATAAATGTGTAATACACGTTAACTGTCATTTTAACGTGATCAATAGATTTTTCGTCAGGATTTTTTCATCTGAACACATTTAACTCTGTCATAACTGCAATCTTTACACTCCTCCTTAAAATGTACAGCATATGTGACTGTATGGGCTGCTTTTCGCTGTACTCGGTAACAAAAAAGAATATTGAGTGTTGTTCTGTGCCCGTGATGGAACATGCAGGCATATAACATTAGACTTGTCCCTCACGCCTCATTTCTATCGTCTGTTACTAAGGTAAGCGGGCTGTATGCACGCGAGCGATACACTCATTAAAACATGATAATACTATGTAGGCGCATTTATACATACAGCTTTAAAACTTTTACAACAACCGTAAAACAAAACAAAATGTATTTCCCACGTAAAAACTATCCAAAAGACACGTAGGTCTACAGTATGTGCTTATGCGTATTTATTTGTTTATAATAAATAGCGTGGATTATAATATAATAAACCGAGAGCGTAAATCATTGTCATGGATCATGCTTGAAGAGTTGTCTGTAGCAGGGTGGTGTTGACGTCACAGGCGAGCGCCGCGAAGGCTGTAGTCCGTTTATAGCCTAATGTTAGCTTTTCAGTTCATGCGTTTACATTTAAGATCCAAAAGTGCTAAAAGTTGTACTTTCGTGTGAGGATTATCCGGCTGGACAAAATGTGTAAGTGTAATGAACAGTGTTTGAACACAGAGCTTATTATTTGCAATTTTTGAAAAGCCTATGGGAATTTATCGAGGGAACCAGTTTTATGCTAGCAGCCGATTCGCCTACAAGGTGACGTCATAGTTCCTCCACTCTATACAGCTATGCTAAATCATAGCATTTATAGCTCCGCCCTCGATTGAAAAAGAGCACAATCTCATTTGAATTTAAAGCAACAGTGACAAAAAGAGCACAATTTGGATCAAAGCCTAAAAGGGTCCGTTTCAAAGAGTTATTAAAGAGCCCCTATTTTGCATTAAAATAGATCATATTTTGGTTTAAGGGGTCTCCACAACATGCTGATATGCATGCAAGGTCAAAAAACACTTTCATTGTCTTATAATATGCATTTATTTTTACCTAATTATCCCAACGACTCCCATATGAATCGTTCCACGAT